>JAECXG010000506.1:0-11580 GCA_018152135.1 Drosophila paulistorum
AAGAGACTCAGAGTGTGAATCAGCTCCTTAAAGTCTGAATTCTTATGCAAGTGTAAATGCTAAGATCAGCTATAGGTAGCAAAATAAATTAACTCTTGTTTTCTCCTCACCCAGTGGTAAGAGACAGAGTATAGCCATAAAAGGCAAAATTTTGCTTAATAAATAAAAGTGCGTCCGATTTAAAGTCAGTTTGGCTAGTGGATCAACCGTAGTAATTTCGGCGGCGGAGTTTTTGGTGTGTGGCGTATTTGAAGCCCTAATATCGAAAGTAAAAGAATTTACTAGTGTACATATACACTATATACAGTTGCAAGTCGGCAACTAGAAATAGCAACAGAGCAACAAGATAGTTGCAAAGAAGAGGCGACTGGAGTGAGGCAAATATAAAGAAAACGGCAATCCGACCCATTGGCAGATCAAGCAGCAGCAGAATATCGGCCAAACCTACTTGGCAAACTCTACTTGGCGGACAACAGTGGCGAACGGTGTCAACAGGATCATCAGATAAGATATAAATTAAGATAGTTATAAGTACATCTATCTATTTTATTATTATATATTTATATCGATATCCTAATATTCGCACAAGATAAAATGTTCACTAATAAGACTGCGAAATTGTTAGAGAAGCAGGTAGAGTTGCATACCAGGTTAAGGCAGTTGGAAGCACTAAATCCCAGAAACATTACTAACAAGGAGATTGAGGAAGTAAAAGTGATTAGTAGTCGAGGATGCCTAATCATGAGAAATTGCTTCAGCAGGGGGTTTTCTGACCATCAGTACTACAGAGATAAAGTACATGAAGAGGTTTTAAAGATAGTTGCCAAAATAATAGCTACAGGAGAGTCAGAAACCAGGCACTAGTAAGTCAGTGTTAGTCGAAGCAGAAGCAGATATGTCAGAAATGGTTGATGATAGCAAAGGAGAGTCGCGCGGGAATGCGACCTTATTCATGTAAACGGTAATGGTAATCAGGGAGATATTAATGGATAGAGTTCGACAGCTTCAGGATATTTGGAGGTAGTAGAGTTGAAATTCAGGCAATGGGACATGGATAATGTAGCTCCACGTCACAGTGTGCGGACGTAAAACTAATTGCTTCCTGAAGACGACCACCGATGAGTGGTCGAAATATAATGGAACGAAATTGAACAAACTGTGTTTTTTTATTTTTGTTTTTATTCCCACAACATCTGACCTCGAGCCGGCAAAACATTCAACTATAAATTATTTATGGAGAAGGTACGGCATGCCAAGAAAAAAAACAAGTGATGCAAAATTTAAGAATACTATGGAGGATTTGAATTCGACGTCCAAAATTCATTGTCAATGCTAGAAATGAAAATGAACAATAAGGAAAGTAAGATTGAGAATGTAACAGTGAGAGGCGAACTACCGGTGTTGCCGAAAATACAGATACCCACATTCTCTGGAGAAACTAGAGAATGGGACCTGTTTGTGGAATTATTTGCGGAACTTATTGAAAAAGAGAGGATCTAAGTTCTGCTCTTAAATTTAATTATTTAAAATCCGCGTTAAAGGGCGAAGCAAGGAGCATGGTAGCCCATCTATTGTCAGGTTCAGCTGACAATTATAGTGCCGCTTGGGAATTATTAAACAAGCGATATGAAAATAATCGGAGGGTATTTTCCGAACAATTAAGTCGGATCGTTGATTTACCGATGATCAACAATGATTCCGCAAAAAGTGTTAAAGGAGTAATTGACATAGTTAATGAGTCAGTTTGCTTAATTAAAATAAAAGCAAATTTGTCCGATGAAGTTGACGTAATATTTGCACAACTCCTACTAAGGAAATTTGACAGAGAGACTCTACAATTATATGAGAGTCAAATTAGAAAAACAAAGCAGATACAATTGCTATCTGATATTGCTCGCTAAGTGCCATGAGCAAAGAGGAGAAAAAACGGCTACAAACTGTTTTAAATTATGCGGAAGTCGATGATAAATGTCCGATTTGCAAAATTGCCGGGCACAAAGCATATAAATGCTATAAGTTTAAAGGTTTGGCACCTATTGAAAGTGCAGCTTTGCATAAGATGCTTGAACCATTCAAGCAATAAGGTGTGCACTAATGAAATGGTCGTGTAGTAAGGAACACCATACTTTACTTCATTTTGACGAAGAACAGGAGAAAGTAAATACTTGTGAAACCGCACAACCAACACTGTTGGCCACAGCTGTAATACAAGTAAAAAATGTAAATGGAGGATATAAGACTCTAAGAGCCCTTAATGATTGTGGGTCACAGAGCACCATTTTGTCTGAAGAGGCCGCTCATATATTAAAACTACCTAAAATTAAACAATATACAGAAATAAGTGGCGTGTCCTCAATAAAAACTAATAAATAAAATAGATGTAAAGACGCGAAATCCTTGGAAAGGACATCTAAAGGTTGAGGCAATTGTGTTGCCAAAGTTAATGAAAGCTCTTCCATTAAAAATAGCAAAAATGGCAAACTTACGTGCTAGCTGATCCTACCTTTAATAAACCTGGTAGGGTTGATATAATAATGGGAGTAAACGTGTATACCCAAATCTTCAAAATGGGAATTACAAAGATTGATGGCCTGCTGGGCCAAAATACTCAATTCGGTTGGATCGTCTCGGGATGCACCAAATCAAATCAGAATAAATCTGTAGTGGCAACAACAATAGATGTCACAGGTTTTGAACAACGTTGGGAGAGGAAAGGTAAATTTAAAAATAAAAACAACACAACTCCAAAGAAATACAACAGGAAAACCCAAAAAATAAATTTATGGCCCCCGGCAGGACCTCACATTGGAGGTAAAGTGAAAATTGGGGAACAAAAAGTATATATCCCAGAGCCAGTACAAAATGAGAATATTCCAAAGGCAATGGGTCAATTAGATGATTATCTAAAAAATAATATCAAAATAGATTCCGGTAACAAATTGTCAGAAACTATAGTACCAAAAAGCCAGATATGGCAAAATAATTATAAAAGGACAACATTTAATGGTAACCAGAATAGCCAATCATGTTTTAGCAATCAGCGATATTTAAAAATGGTGGAGCGAAGAGCACATTGGATCAATTCAAAAAGTGAAGGTAGTTATTTTTTAAATTCTCCATCTTTTAAAATGGCTAGAAGTCAGCACAGTAATACACATCAGGAATGGGTAGATATCCCGAAACAGAAATCATTGGGTAAAATGCCAAATATTATAAAAACCA
The DNA here is from genome assembly GCA_018152135.1 of Drosophila paulistorum. Lineage (NCBI taxonomy): Eukaryota > Metazoa > Arthropoda > Insecta > Diptera > Drosophilidae > Drosophila > Drosophila paulistorum. The sequence goes on from JAECXG010000506.1 coordinate 3,223, forward strand.
GTAGAAGCCAACTCAGTAATACATACGGGAGAATTGGTAAGAATAGGAAGTCAGTGACAATGGTAAAGGTTGACTAGGTTCAACGTCCATCATGTACCTGGTCATGCTTCTTTAACAATAGTTATCTTACTAATGATAAGACTAACTAAGACAACTAACTATAAAAATCAAGTCCAAAACGCCACATTTGGTGGCCCTTTGCAGAATGTTTAAGAATAAACATCGTGTTCATCTGAACTGGATTCACCAAATCAGATGCACTAAAGAAAATACAATACAACTGTACCTTTGTACCAAACAACTAACCTGGCATATGACTAGAAATACAATCTGCCACACGCGGTGTGGAAAAAACACTTGTAATTCTAAACTAACCCAAAAGATCACAACGACAGGATGTCAAGTGGCCGATGTGCCCAAAATAATAATTTTTCAACCCCCGAATACGTGGGTGTGAGTCTAAAATAAGATCTTCTAAGAACAATTGTTACCTACTAGAGCCTAAAATAATCCTATATAAACTCCGTACTTTTGTAAATAAAATCAGTTCATATTTTGAATTCAACGAATGAAGATTGGGTTATTTTCCTTCTCTCCGGGAATCCCTATTATGGTATGTGAAAATCCATATCATATGGAATATCTCATATCATATAAAATTTAATTTATTCTATATCGCCCATTTATCGTATGGGAAAATCCATATCATATGGAATATCTCATATCATATGAAATTAAATTTATTCTATATCGCCCATTTATCGTATGGGAAAATCCATATCATATGGAATATCTCATATCATATATTTTTTTTTTTTTTTTTTTGTTTTTTTTGGTTCTGTTTACTTAATTAAGATCTATCCAAGGGACAATTATTAAATTTGATCAAACGTTAACATATGGCAAAAATTACAAAATGTGATGATACATACAATTTGATTAGACGTTGGCATTGGAGGACAATAAGTACGGACTGATTAGGACAATGTCAGTGTGGGTCCTAGGGGCTGCTCAGCTCAGACGGAAAGGTAGGTCCAGTGGATGGTGACGTTTAAGCCTTCTGATGTGTAAGCTATTGTCCAGCAGGTTGATTGCTAGACTGTTCTCTTGATTACTCAGCCTCTCAATGTGGCTCCTCGCTCTGCTCTGAATGGTCTCGAGCACCGTCTCCACCTCCAGTTCACGGTGTAGTATTTTGTTCGTCATATAGAACGGTGCACCAGTTATCACGCGTAGGAGTTTGGACTGAAAGCTTTGAATTCTCTGGATGTTGGAAGCGCTAGCTGTGCCCCATAGTTGAATTCCGTATGCCCATATAGGTTTAAGCATATTATTGGAAAACAGGATTTTGTTTTGGAGTCTCAGCTTGGACCTGCCTCCCAGGAGCCAGTACATTTTTCGGAGTTTAGCATCTAGTTGTTTGCGTTTGCTTCTGATATGGGGGGCCCAGGTTAGGCGCCTATCCATGGTCAATCCCAGGTACTTGGCTTCGTCCGATCTGGGGATGGTTTGACCATCTAGTGCTACTGGTGGGCAGTCGTTTTTTTTTGCAGTGCGAATGTGGTGTGTTGAGACTTGTCTGTGTTAATTGTGATGCACCACTTTTCCAGCCATGGACTCACCAAATTGAGCTGTTCTTGGAGGATTAGTGATGCAGCCGTTGCATCTTTAGCATGCGCCAGGAAGGCAGTGTCGTCGGCATATGTGGCAACCAGCAGGTCTTGGTGATAATATATTGGAAGGTCTGCCGTGTAAAGCGTGTATAAGATTGGGCCAAGTACACTTCCCTGCGGCACTCCCGCATTCACTTGTAGAATCCTGGACTCTTCGCTGCCTACCCTGACGTAGAAGGACCTTCCAAGCAGGTAGCTCTTTAGGAGTAGGAAGTAGGGCATTGGAAGTTCTTTCTTTAGCTTGTGTATGAGCCCGGTGTGCCAGACGCGATCAAATGCTTGTTTGACGTCTAGGAATACGGCTGAGCAGTATTCCTTCCTCTCGAAAGACGTAGTGATTGTCTCCACTAAACGATGACATTGCTCGGGGGTGCCGTGTCTAGTCCTGAATCCGAATTGATGGTTAGGGATTAGGCCGTGGTCTTCTAGAATAGGCAGTACTCTTCTTAAAATTACTCTTTCGAGTAATTTAGAGAGCACTGGCAACAGACTGATTGGGCGGTATGAGGTTACTTTGGTTTCAGGCTTATTTGGCTTGGGAATGAGGATAACCTCAGCACATTTCCACTGGCATGGGAAATGTCCAAGCAATAAGCATTTGTTGAAGATACGGCTAATGAGGTTCCAGGCAACAGAAGGTAGTGCCTTAATCGGTGCTGTTCCTATGCCGTCATATCCAGGAGCCTTCGTGAGCTTGAGTTTGTTGGCTTCTTCAATGAGTTCTTCTGGATCGACTTCGTGTATGGGCAAGTCCATTTGGCAGGGTATGTCTATGAAATTGGTAATGTTGTCGTGATCTTCCTGAGAGCAGGTCAGCACAGGGGTGAAGGTGGCGCTTAGGTGGTCGGCAAATGCCTCTGCTTTTTCTTCTTCCGATCTGTACCAGATGTATTCCTAGACGTCAAACAAGCATTTGATCGCGTCTGGCACACCGGGCTCATACACAAGCTAAAGAAACAACTTCCAATGCCCTACTTCCTACTCCTAAAGAGCTACCTGCTTGGAAGGTCCTTCTACGTCAGGGTAGGCAGCGAAGAGTCCAGGATTCTACCAGTGAATGCGGGAGTGCCGCAGGGAAGTGTACTTGGCCCAATCTTATACACGCTTTACACGGCAGACCTTCCAATATATTATCACCAAGACCTGCTGGTTGCCACATATGCCGACGACACTGCCTTCCTGGCGCATGCTAAAGATGCAACGGCTGCATCACTAATCCTCCAAGAACAGCTCAATTTGGTGAGTCCATGGCTGGAAAAGTGGTGCATCACAATTAACACAGACAAGTCTCAACACACCACATTCGCACTGAAAAGAGACGACTGCCCACCAGTTGCACTAGATGGTCAAACCATCCCCAGATCGGACGAAGCCAAGTACCTGGGATTGACCATGGACAGGCGCCTAACCTGGGCCTCCCATACCAGAAGCAAACGCAAACAACTAGATGCTAAACTCCGAAGAATGTACTGGCTCCTGGGAGGCAGGTCCAAGCTGAGACTCCAAAACAAAATCCTGTTATACAATACTATGCTTAACCTACCTGGGAATACGGAATTCAATTATGGGGCACAGCTAGCGCCTCCAACATCCAGAGAATTCAAAGCTTTCAGTCCAAACTCCTACGCGTGATAACTGGTGCACCGTTCTATATGACGAACAAAATACTACACCGTGAACTGGAGGTGGAGACGGTGCTCGAGACCATTCAGAGCAGAGCGAGGAGCCACATTGAGAGGCTGAGTAATCATGAGAACAGTCTAGCAATCAACCTGCTGGACAATATCTTACACATCAGAAGGCTTAAACGTCACCATCCACTGGACCTACCTTTCCGTCTGAGCTGAGCAGTCCCTAGGACCCACACTGACATTGTCCTAATCAGTCCGTACTTATTGTCCTCCAATGCCAACGTCTAATCAAATTTATAAATTGTATGTATCATCACATTTTGTAATTTTTGCCATATGTTAACGTTTGATCAAATTTAATAATTGTCCCTTGGATAGATCTTAAATAAAGTAAACAGAACCAAAAAAAAAAAAAAAAAAAATATGATATGAGATATTCCATATGATATGGATTTTCCCATACGATAAATCGGCGATATAGAATAAATTTAATTTCATATGATATGAGATATTCCATATGATATGGATTTTCCCATACGATAAATGGGCGATATAGAATAAATTTAATTTCATATGATATGACAGTCTCGATCCTACTCTCGTGCAGAGCAGACGTGCCTAAACAATTAGCGGACAACTCGCGTTTCGACAACTACCGAATAACGGAATCTTCCTACTCTCTTCGCTCTGATTGGCTGGCGTAATCACGCCACATATCTGGCTTAACCTGATTGGTTGAGCTTATATAGCCATCTCGCTCACTCCTACTGTGTACTGGTGCAATCAAATAACGGAGTCTGTTTCCCCCATAGCCGCCGGCATGGGTGGCAATAGCGCCACGTGCTCACCCGAAATTGGGAATTTAAAAAGACCCACTTGGCAAGCAGCAAAAATTGGTGCAAATGAAACCGCTAAACGCAAAGGAGACTCTTCTCCCAAGTCCGATAGGAAAAAGGTGAGGACCAAAAATGCAAATGCTCTGGAATCATCGGAATCATCCGAAGAATCGTCAAGCGACTCTGACATGTCAATAGCTGACTCTTCTTCCACTGAAGAAGGTGAGTTGAGGAGAATAACGGTTCAACCTGGAAGGAGGGCCATAGCCAGCAAGACACTGATGGAAAGTGGGGAACCTGCAAGCGCCTCCAGCGGCCCCAACCGATTTGCATTACTTGCAAACTTGGACAACGACAACAATCCAAGCGAAAGCAAAGAAGCTGCAAGCTCAACATTGGCCAACAACAAAACTGAGCCACCCAAACCGAAGCCACCTCCATTAATTCTTCCTGAGGTATCGGATATAAAAGGTATGACCGACGATCTGAAAGCAGTAGCAGAAGAGGCCACCTTCACTTATAAGGCGGGTCGTGACGGCAAAGTACGTGTTATGGCCAACGAAATAGCGACTTTCAGAAAGTTTCAAAAATTCCTTGATAAACGCAACATTTACTATCGAACTTATCAACCGAAGGAAGAAAGGGCATATCGCATTGTCATCAAGGGTATTCACCACTCAACTCCTTGTGATGACATAGCTGAGGAATTAAATGCTGCTGGACACGCTGTGCGCAATATTATCAACGCAAAGAGCAAAACCAATAAAAAGCCAATGTCAATCTTCTTTGCCAACCTTGAGCCACAAGTCAATAATAAAGATGTCTTCAAAATGAGATATTTATGCCGTGCTGTGGTCACAATCGAGCCACCAAGAAAATTCGATGATCTGGTCCAGTGTCACCGCTGCCAAGATTTCGGACACACCAAGCGGTATTGCAATCTCCCGTTCAAGTGCGTTAAATGTGCCGGCAACCATAACACACTGGAGTGCACAAAACCTAGGGAAGACCCACCCAAATGCTTACACTGTGGCGAGTCCCACACAGCTTCCTATAAAGGTTGCAGAGTTTACTTGCTTGCAAAGCAGAGGAATGGCCCCAAACCACCCAGATCGCAACGCACCAACATCAACGAGGTAAATGGAACTGCTACCCATACCATCAGTCATACCCAACCTGGCCTCAGCTACGCAGATGCTGCCAAAACTCCAAATGAAGGCACTCAGACCAATACCCACAGTGCAAATGAGATATCCATCCTTGCCAAAATGGAAGCTATGATGGAGAAAATGTTTGACCAATTCAGCATGCTCACACAGCTGCTTACCACCGTTGTGGCAAAGCTATACAAATAGGTCTTAGAGCAGCCATATTTACTGCCAACGGTCTCTGTGCACAAAGGCCAGAAATTGAACTATTCATAAAAAACCCAACACGTTGACATTCTGCTGGTTTCAGAAACCCACGTTACCACCACGCAATACTTTAAAATCCCAGGATACGACCTCGTCATCGCAAATCACCCAAGTGGACGTGCACGAGGAGGATCTGCTGTCTTGGTGAAATGTGGAATCAAGTACACAGCACTTCCACCAATCGAACAAATCTGGATCCAGTGTGCTATACAGCCCAACAGGAGACCTTACAATTGGAGCAGTCTACATACCCCCACCCAATTTGGTAGACACTCAGATGCTCGAGCAATTCTTCTCAGAACTGGGGCCAAGATTTATAGCAGCTGGCGACTACAACGCGAAAAATCCTTGGTGGGGCTCGCGGCTAATAAATCCCAAGGGCAAAGCACTTCAACGCTGTTTGGGCTTAAAAATCTGTGCGCCCACTCATCCGGAGAACCCACATACTGGCCTACGAACACCGGGGCAATACCTGACGTACTCGACATCGCAATCAGCAAGGGAATCAACCCGAATAAAATTGTGCTCAAAAACTCTATGGATCTTTGCTCGGACCACTGCACAGTCATGATGCTGCTAAACTTGCCCGCCAATCTCACTAAAGGCCCTGCTAGGATATTCCGCAAACGCACCAACATAAGTCGCTACCAAATTGATCGAGAGAAACATCAGCAGCAACGGGCGACTGAATAACGAAACGGAAATTGACAATGAGGTTAAAAAAGCTAACTAAGCTATTACACGAGGCAGCATTCCAAGCAACACCGCCACTACCGTCTGGCCCCAGAACAACTGCTCAACTCGAACGTCACCTATGGACTCCCGAAGTCGCCGCAGCAGTGCGAGAGAAACGCAGGCTCCGAAGAGTCTTCCACACATCCCGAAACCCGCTTGACAAAAGTGCACTTAACAGGGCAACCAAAGAACTTAAAGAGCTTCTGATCTCCTCCGCAATCAGGCTTTGCAGATTACATAAAAGACCTCGAGCCAGGAGATGCGTCTAACAACCTATGGAGAGCCACGCGATACCTCAAAAGGCCAACAAAGAGAATCGCCCCAATACTAGGTCCCAACAACATCTGGTACAGATCGGAAGAAGAAAAAGCAGAGGCATTTGCCGACCACCTAAGCGCCACCTTCACCCCTGTGCTGACCTGCTCTCAGGAAGATCACGACAACATTACCAATTTCATAGACATACCCTGCCAAATGGACTTGCCCATACACGAAGTCGATCCAGAAGAACTCATTGAAGAAGCCAACAAACTCAAGCTCACGAAGGCACCTGGATATGACGGCATAGGAGCAGCACCGATTAAGGCACTACCTTCTGTTGCCTGGAACCTCATTAGCCGTAGTTTCAACAAATGCTTATTGCTTGGACATTTCCATGCCAGTGGAAATGTGCTGAGGTTATCCTCATTCCCAAGCCAAATAAGCCTGAAACCAAAGTAACCTCATACCGCCCAATCAGTCTCTTGCCAGTGCTCTCTAAATTACTCGAAAGAGTAATTTTAAGAAGAGTACTGCCTATTCTAGAAGACGACGGCCTAATCCTAACCATCAATTCCGGATTCAGGACTAGACACGGCACCCCCGAGCAATGTCATCGTTTAGTGGAGACAATCACTACGTCTTTCGAGAGGAAGGAATACTGCTCAGCCGTATTCCTAGACGTCAAACAAGCATTTGATCGCGTCTGGCACACCGGGCTCATACACAAGCTAAAGAAAGAACTTCCAATGCCCTACTTCCTACTCCTAAAGAGCTATCTGCTTTGAAGGTCCTTTTACGTCAGGGTAGGCAGCGAAAGTCCAGGATTCTACAAGTGAATGCGGAGTGCCGCAGGGAAGTGTACTTGGCCCACCTTATACACGCTTTACACGGCAGACCTTCCAATATATTATCACCAAGACCTGCTGGTTGCCACATATGCCGACGACACTGCCTTCCTGGCGCATGCTAAAGATGCAACGGCTGCATCACTAATCCTCCAAGAACAGCTCAATTTGGTGAGTCCATGGCTGGAAAAGTGGTGCATCACAATTAACACAGACAAGTCTCAACACACCACATTCGCACTGCAAAAAAAAACGACTGCCCACCAGTAGCACTAGATGGTCAAACCATCCCCAGATCGGACGAAGCCAAGTACCTGGGATTGACCATGGATAGGCGCCTAACCTGGGCCCCCATATCAGAAGCAAACGCAAACAACTAGATGCTAAACTCCGAAAAATGTACTGGCTCCTGGGAGGCAGGTCCAAGCTGAGACTCCAAAACAAAATCCTGTTTTCCAATAATATGCTTAAACCTATATGGGCATACGGAATTCAACTATGGGGCACAGCTAGCGCTTCCAACATCCAGAGAATTCAAAGCTTTCAGTCCAAACTCCTACGCGTGATAACTGGTGCACCGTTCTATATGACGAACAAAATACTACACCGTGAACTGGAGGTGGAGACGGTGCTCGAGACCATTCGGGAGAGGCTGAGTAATCAAGAGAACAGTCTAGCAATCAACCTGCTGGACAATAGCCTTTACATCAGAAGGCTTAAACGTCACCATCCACTGGGGACCTACCTTTCCGTCTGAGCTGAGCAGCCCCTAGGGACCCACACTGGACATTGTCCTAATCAGTCCGTACTTATTGTCCTCCAATGCCAACGTCTAATCAAATTTATTAATTGTTATTTATAAATTGTATGTATCATCACATTTTGTAATTTTTTGCCATATGCTAACGTTTGATCAAATTTAATAATTGTCCCTTGGATAGATCTTAAATAAAGTAAACAGA